>PVLA01004752.1:128990-165821 GCA_004027455.1 Hydrochoerus hydrochaeris
GCTCCTGTAAGCTGGACTTGCTCTCCTCCATTGCTGTGCTTCTCCCTGGGCCGCTCCTGTAAGCTGGACTTGCTCTCCTCCATTGCTGTGCTTCTCCCTGGGCCGCTCCTGTAAGCTGGACTTGCTCTCCTCCATTGCTGTGCTTCTCCAGTCCTCTGTGGTGATGGCCTCGGGGGTATTTGCTCTGAAGCTGGGAATAACAACACTACATGACCTCCGCAGGTTTCCTCCAGGTTGGCCCTGTCCCGGCACATCTTTCAGCTCCTCTTTCTGGTCTTACCAGAGCCCAGGCTCACTTTCCAGCCTTCAACAACCAGCCATTTCCCAGCACTCAGGCTCCTCAGTCCAGGACCAAACTCTCAGGCCAAGAGAAGTCGACTTCCTCCATGATGCCAATGGCACCTTTCCTTGAGAAGCGTTCTCTGGGCCTTTCAGGGCCATGCTGTCTCGTGGGTGGGCCTTCGTCCTGCTCTCCTCAGAGACTAGGATCTGGGATCAAACTCTCGAAGTCCCTTTGTCTCTTTTATCAGGCTAACCTCGGTCTGGGACCCCACTGGACCCGCTGGATGCGATGCCAGCCCAACTCCCCAGCTCCACTGCAGGTCAAGACCTTTCTTGCCCCATGCCATACACACCTGGGTGTGGGCACTTGGGATTGTCAAAAGTGACCAGCAGAGTGTCACCCATGTGGGGGTGGTACAAGGCAGCTGTCACTCAGCATCCTGGGTCCTTGGACTTGTGAAGGGCAATTTCCCCATGGAGTCGGGCAGGATCGCCTCCTCCAAGGAAGGGACCAAGACAGACAGGGGAAAGAGTTGCACCTCACCCACCCTGGGGATGAAAGCAGAAAAACATCCTGAGGGCTCCTGCATCCAGAGCAGAAACAATTTGGATAACACAAAACTAGCAAACCCTTATCTTAAGTGTTTTTTAACTATTAAGACCAACAGTAATACCCCTTAAAGTAAGACTGGCCTCTTTAGGGGTTTGTTTTGTTTTTATCCCCTAGTACGAGGGATTGAACCCAGGACCTGACACACACTACACAACCATTGTACCACTGAGCTTTATCCTGAGGCCTTTTTATTTTTTGAGGCCAGGTCTCCCACAACCACCTGGCTGGCCTCAAACTTACAATCTACTTGCTTCAGCCTTGTAAATAGCAACTTCCTGGCATGAGCGACCCTGCTTACCTCCCTTACCTTTGCAAAGGCACTACTCTCTGCACACTCTCTGGCTCCTACCACTCAAACACTTAAGGAAATCCAGGCATAGTAGTACATCTGTAATCCCAGGTATTGGAGAGGCTGAGGCAGGAAGACTGTAAATTCAAGGCAGCCTGGGTAATTTAGTAAGATTCCATCCCAAAATCAAATGAAATGGATCAGGGATGTAGCTTATTGGTAGAGTATGTACCTAACAAATGAAAGAGAAGAGGGTGGGGGGTATAGCCCAAGGCCAGGGAGTGACCCCAAAGCCCTCTGCCAGACCACAAGCTAATTAATATGACAGTCCCAACCCCAACACTTGACTTCCCTGATTCCTTACAGACGCTCAGGCCTTAGTCACCTCCCGTGAGGAGGCACCTCTCTCCTGTCTCCTGCACTGGGGCTACAGACTGGGAGTAGCTCCTGGGATGGGGGAGTACAGGGCTGGGTCCAGGGAGAGCCCTCCAAACTGTTCTTTCTGTGGCTTACTGCCTCTACGTCCTACATCTCCCTGCTCCCAACTTCCAGGACTGTCCTCTCACACTCCCATTTTACAAAAAACACTTAATGATGAAGCAAGATATTCATAATAAAGTCTGTCAGATATAATTTCATAAAACAACTACCTATATATGTTTGCTAATAAACTATATTAGGAATAGGCATTGTAGAACACACTTGTAATCCCAGCATTCAGGAGGCTGAGGCTCAAGGGTCAGAAATTCAAAACCAACTGGGCTACCCAGTGAAACCTTGTCTCAAAAAAAAAAAAAAAAAGCCTGACTGGGTGTCTTTAACAAACTGCTAGCCGTGGACATCACCAGACAGAAGGATCTGGTGACTTATTTTCTTTTGGGCATTTTAAATTTTTTTAAGTATTATATAATGAATACATTCCTACTGTGTGATCTTTAAAAAAAAAAAAAGAAAGAAAAGAGAAAGAAAAAATCGAAATGACAACTACTGCAAACAGAAAACCAAAAAAGCACACTGCACTCCTAAGCTCCAGGACAGACGGGGCCTCCACCTCTCCGGGAGTGCACGCTCTCTGCTGGCCAGCTTGCGCCTATCTCCAGGGTCATGTGCTCTTGGAGTCAGCCGCCCAGCACTGTGGAGCTCTGTGCCCTGCGGAGCTTCTGGCCGCAGCTGCTCAATGCTGCTTAATGGTGGCCTCCTCCTAGTGACGCTGCATAGGTGGCTGCGCTGGAAGCGCAGACCACGTGACCCCAGCTTGGAGCTGAAATGTGTGGGGCTTTTTCTCCACACATACTGACATGCTGGGTTCAGTGCTACCTGCTGCTGTCTTCCAGGTGGCCCTTGGGAAGTTTTGTTTGTTTCTCTCTCCTGCTCCTCTCCTTAGTCTTTCGCAAACACTCAGGCCCCACCCAAGCCTGCAGAATTAGAAACTCCGTGTGAAGAGCCAGTTTCACTTTGCTCCAGGTGATTCCCGTGTGTGCTTAAGTTTACAAACCACTGCTTAGGGTTAGCTATGGGCCGAGACCTCTTGATTCCTTTGTGAAAAACAACTACAGCCTTCCCAGGCCCTCTATCACGTTCTCAGTTCAGCTCTTCACACAGCGTAGTGAGAGCTATTTTTTCCTGCTAACTCAAGGCATTCCCTGGTCTTCAAGACTGGCCAGAACATGGAAAATGCAATTCCTAAAATATACATCAGATGTCACACACCCGCCCCAAAGCACTCTCTCCTGCCTCCAGAGCAAAAACCCCCCTGAAACAAACTCCCCTGGGGCTGCCCAGCACCCTGGCTTCCCAGGCTGGCCTAGACTTGGCGAGTACCCTCACCACCCTCCGCCCTCCTCGCCAGCCCTGGCACCCAACACATTCTCCTCCCTCCCCCCAGTGGCAGTCTGGCCTCTGGCCAAATGCAGTCCAGCGGCTCTGCCCACTTTCCCAGCCCGCATGCCCATCAGGATTGTGCAGGGCCAAAGCTCAGAGCCACAAGAGGAAAATGGGAAGAGCTAAGACGCACTCTCAGAGATGCCCCACGGCCACCCTAGGATTTCTCTCAAGATGCAATCAGTGGGCTCCAACCAGGGTCCATGACCACAGCAGTGAGGGTCGGTGCACGCATTTGTGTTTCAAACACTGTAACACAGCTACAGATCTGCCCTGGGCACATGGGTGTGGGACTTGGCACTGGCCTTTCCCAGGACGGGGCCACCTGGGGTGCTGACACTCTGAGTGTACCCTGCCTGCCAAGTATCACTGGCCAGTCTTATAGTCAAATTAATTTAAAAACAAGAAAATGAAGGCTTCTTTAAATGCAGTTTGCTTAGTAGAGGGGCTCTGAAAATACAAAGACAAGACAGGAAAATAATAGAAAACAGGCACATTACTTTGAAGATGGGGATGTCCATGTGGTTTGTAAACTCACAGGCATGACTCCGACCCTTGAACCAAGCAGCGGGTCACAGTCCTGCCTGCACTAGAGGTCATCACACAGATGTGCAAACTCCTTTGGGGAGGAGGCTCAAGCCATGCAGTGGGATACAACCTCTGCCCCAGAGCCGCTACCAAGCATAGCTGTGGGCACAGCCAGCCCTGGGCTCCACCCTCGCATTTTAACAATTCCCAGGGATTCACGCCCCGAACTCTGAGAAACAAAGCACTGTGAAACACATGACAGCCGAGGGCTCTGCAAGTTCTCTGCCAAGAGGTATTGCCCCAGCGTCTCTCCCAGTCTTTCCCAGCTTCTATTTGCCATCCCCAGCCCTTCTTTCCTTCCAGTACTGGGGCCTGAACTCAGAACTCTGAGAACACCAGGCAAGCTCTCTGCCAGTGTGTGTATGTATGTATGCATTTATTTATGAGATGGGGACTCAGTTGCCCAAACTGGCCTAGAATTTATAATCTTCCTGCCTCAGCTTCCTGAGTGGTAGGAATAACTGGTGTGCACCACCAGGTGGGGATAACACGTTAATCTCTAGACAAAATGTCGGTGCAATAACCTATGCATTTGGGGTTTTTCCATTCAAGTCATCCTCAAATTTTCCTGAACACACAATATGAAAAGGAGAAAGATTTAAAAATGGTACGACAGGATGATTTCCCAGTCTCTAAAAGGATAATTTCTCCTGTTGTGAGGAAAAAAATGACCCAGGCAGGCAGGCAGGCCACAGTCATCAGTAGATTACAGCCTATAAATTACACTATGATCTGGCTGCCCACACACGAAACACCTGACATCAATGATGGGCATTTTCTAGGGTGCTGGCCTATCCCAAGTGTGCTGTTTTCATCCCAGGAAATGTTTGAATCCAAACAATTCAGAACCTACTTTGGGGTCCAAATTTCACATTCTATCTGAGAGCCAAGGCTCTCTTCCAAAAGCATAGGCATTTTATTTGGGGTATATCTGTTATAGCTCTGCTTCCTACCAAAATCACATGCAAAATAAGAGAAAATCAAATCACTATTCATTATGCTCCTATTAGGTCTAGTCCCACAGGCTGAGCACAGTGGTGCCTGCCTGTAGTCCCAGTACTGGGAAGGCCAAGGCAGGAGCATCACTGTCAGTTCAAGAGCAGTCAGAGCTACACAGAGAGGTAAAGGCTAGCTGAAGCCTGAACTGCACAGTGAGAATCAAGAAAGGAAGAGAAGAGGAGAGGAGAGGAGAGGAGAGGAGAGGAGAGGAGAGGAAAGAGCAGAGCAGAGAAGAGAGAAGGAGAAAGAGAGAGAGGAAAGGAAGAAAAGAAAGAAGATAGGAGGAGAAGGGAGGGCAAGGAAAAAGAAAAGGGAGGAAAGAAAGAAAAAGGCAGTCCTGAGCAACCCTATAGGAGAGATATTTGAAATCTTTGTCTTCTAAGAACTTATTAACTCAGAGAAAAAGCTACTCCATTTTCTAAATCCAAAATATAATAAATCTAACTGACAAAAAGTTGATTAATAACCACTTTAACATTATTGTGATCAAGGACCTTTAAGTGACTTAGCTCATTACTTGTAAGCGGTTGAGGATTAAGAAAATCACAGAGCAGGGCTAAAGCTTAGTGGTAAAGTACCTGTTCTGTATGTGTCAGGCCGGGTCAAACCCCAGCACCAAACAACAAAAAAAAAGGAGGAGCAAAGAAAATTACTGATGTGCTGTTTTCTCAGAAGCCTTTTGCTGATTGTTTTGCAGTACTGGAGACTGAGCCAGGAAGTATCAAGCTGAATCCTCGGCCCTTTTTATTTTTTTGAGACAGGGTCTCACGAAATTGCTCAGGCGGAGCTTGAACTTGTGATCCACCTGCCTCAGTTTTCTGAGTTGCTAGGTCTACAGGTATGGACCACAATGCCTGGCTAAAAGCGTGCTTTGGAGTTCACTGTCCCCCATGTTCTCATAAAGGAGACTTCCCCACTATTCCAAAGTGAGGGTCCTGGCTGGAGGCCCACACCCAGTGCCAGCCCTGGCTCCCTGGAAATGCATGCAGACACCTCCTGTGTGACAGCCTGCTCCCACGGGACGGCTCCAGGGTGCTCAGATGATTGGTAGCCATCTAGGTACCAAGCCCCAGCACAGTGGTGAGCAAGGTGCTTGCCAGAACTTTCTGCCTTATGCAAACTTACCGAGCACCACCACCTACCCCCCCTGTTCTTGGCATCTCACCCACCCAGAGGGAGCTCCCGGCTCCAGCGTCTACCCGGCACCCCTGCACACCCTACCCTCTGCAGATAAGGACAGTGGGCCTGGGAGCCAGCAGCCAGCAGTTTTCTCCAAGTCATGCAGCTGCTAAGGGCTGTGGCTGAGATAGGGCCCTGTTACCCCACCCCCTCTCCACTCTCCACTGTGTGGGGAGCTCTTGCGACCTCCCAAGGAAACAGTCACAGAACCTAGGACTTGCACTGAGTCCCAGCCCTTGCTTATGTTATATTCTGAAACAAAGTTCCAGTAAGCTGGTGTGGCAGGCCTTGAGCTTCTGCTCCTCCTGCCTCAGTCTCCCTAGCAGCTGGGATGACACACGTGTGCCGCCATGCCAGGCTGGCCGCACTCCTTGGGAAGTTCTTTCTTCTGCTCTCTGGCTGTCAGCACTCCTCTCCGGATCCTGTGAAACGAGGTCTGCGCGTCCACCTTCACCCCAGCCTGTCCTTTAGAAGAAGACTGCAGTAGAGAGCCTGCAGGGCTTCAGGAGAGCCACAGCACCATTAGGAACGTGAGGACCTCTAGGGCCACTCTTCCTTCGCTCTGTGGTGCTGGGCCTGATGATGCCTGCTCGCTCCTCCACCCCTTTAAACAATGTAGAGTTGCAGAACCACCTTCCCACGATGTCTATTTACAACTTCCTAGAGGAGTGGGCTGCGGCCACAGCGCTGGCTAAGGCAGTGAAGAAGTGAAAGACCACTCTGGCCTGCACAGTCAGTACCGGTTCCCGCACAAGTCGGCTGGGGCAGCTCTGCTGGCAGGCAACGGCTGGCAACACAAGCTCCCCGGCTTCCAGCGGGGCTTTGGGGGGGTACCATGATGTCGCCAGACTCACTGCAAAGCCATCCTGTGTGTTCACACCAGCAGGCTCTGCCACCATGTGACCTCAGGCACCATCTGGAGCGGCTCCCCTCGGCTCCACACACAACTCCCAGAGCTGCAGGTACCGTCTGCGTCTCCAGGCCTCTCAGTGTCCACAGCCGGCCACTATCTCAAGATATTTCTTCCTGGCCAGCAGAGCAGCAACCCGCTCCCCAGAGTGGCCCTGGCCAAATCTCACTCCTCTCCCAGTCAGGGTTGGATAGCCCAGCCACTGGCTGACCTGGACTCAGGCCTAGTCGGTTTATACCAGGGTCCCAGCAGCAGTAGGGGAAATGGCCAGGAAAGAGCAAGGGCGGCTGGCCAGGTCACAGGGCCATGCAGCTGCAGCCCGTTTCTGCTCTGGGGAACAGGGGTGCCAGGCGGCTCTGTTCACTGGCCACACCGCTGCTGGCCACAGCAACATGAAGTTCCCAGCAGGAGGAGGGGCGCTGTGAAGATGCAGCTGGGCAGAGCGCAGAGAGCAGCCAAGACATTCAACCCTCATTGTTTTTAAGCATAAAATTCCAGGGTAAGAGCTTTCCAGCTTTAAATTAGACTTTAAGACAGATACTTTTTTTTTTTTAAATCAGTACCGGGGATTGTACTCACAACCCTGTGCTTGCAAGGTAGGCGCTTATGCCACTGAGTTAAATCCCCAGCCCAAAGACAGATATTTTAAAAAAATAACACAGCAACAGCCCAGCATGGAGGAGCACACCTGTGATCCCTGCATTTGGGAGGCTGAGGCAGGAGTTGGAGGACAGTGAGTTCAAGGCCAGCCTGAACTATCTATCTCAAAAACAAAACAAAAAAAAGACATAGCCACAGCTTATTATTGCAAATGTTTTCATATTTATCATTTATTATTAATAAGAATTTCCATGAAATATCCAGTTAGTTTTTTTTTAATTTAATGGCTGTGTACAGGAAACTTCTATTATAGGGTGGGTATGTTTCCTGGGCTTCTTCATAATCTATGTACTTTTATCACTTGCAGTTTTCTTTGGGCAGGGCTGAAAGTCCCAGGTCTCTAAGTAGGCCTGGGGTTGCCGACCAGCCCCCTTGGGGCGGAGTCTCTTAGCGTATGAAAAGATACATGCCACTTGGAGGGTTACCAGGATTCTAGGGGCTGCGTGCCAGGAAACCGGCCAAACATTAAATGCACATTTCACAACAGTGTGTTGTATGATTGTACTGCTGTATTAGTTTGCATTCTCAATAGCTATACACAGTAATTTCCCCCTACAGTCTTGGTTAAAAGACAATTTAAAAACATGCTGTCAAACTTTTGATTTTTACCAATCTGGCAGACAATACATGAGAGCTGCGTGTGGCATCATTTTGTCTCTTACTATGTATGGCTAATTTTTTAATTTAATTTAATTTTTTTGAAGTAGTGGAGATTGAACCCAATGCCTTCCCACTGAGCTGCACTCCCAATCCTTTTGTTATGTTTCTATTTTGAGACAGGTAAGGTCTTGATAAGGTATGCCCTGGCTGGGTTCAAAATTGAATCCTCCTGCCTCAGCCTTGTGGGAGCACAACATACTACAGTGCCCTGACCTGAGTAACTTTTTATAGTAAAGGAACATGTTAAAAATATATCTTTGGGCTGGCTTGCTATTACAGAATAACAGTTTTCAAATACAATTTCCCTACAGATAGGAAGAGCCATTAAGCATACAACTTTAGAATGTGGGCAATTTTAACCAGGTAAGATGTGACGCGTCTGCAGCCCAGCACTCGGGGAGGCGGAGGCAAAAGGGTCACACATGTGACCCCAACCTGGGCAAGTTAAGAATTACCGAGACCCTGCTTCCAAAAAGGCTGATGGTGCAACTCAGTGTGAAGGCCCAAGTTTAACCCCAGCCTCCCCAAAGAGAAAAAGTGGACCATTTAGGGCCCTCCCACCCCACTGGGGCTGCCTTCCCAGCAGCTCCTGGGATGAGGCCTCCTCACTAAGACCCTGGAGACCAGCACCAGCCGCAAGCTGACAGTGCCAGCGAAAGGCAGGAAGGCAGGCCCAGCATGGGGCCCCGAAGGGAGGGTGACGCAGACCCCAAGGACAGGGTGCCATGGCTGAAGAGGAAAGGAGTTTGCAGGCTTTAAAACTGGCCAGGGCAGAGTCAGGCAAGTTCCAAGCAGAAGCAGCCTCGAAAGGGGCACAGTGGGAGGTGACAGGTGGCTAGAAGCGTGGCGAGAAGGCAGAGACCAGATGCACATGGCTGAGAGCAAAGCCCTGGCACAGAGGCCAGCGGGCACTGCACTGACGACAAGACGAGCAGCCGCAGGCCAGCACTAGCAGAGCCCTGAGAAGCAGGACAGTGACACTGCACACTCACTACCCAGATCCCACTGAGACGCGGAAGCGACGTTAGTGGGGAGAGGTGAGCTAGGCCAGCACCATCTCGCTAGGTGCAGAATCTCTGGTGGAAGGAATTCCACATCTGTACAGTTCCCTTCTCATACAGATCACAGTGCCCTCCTCCAGGGTCCTGGACTGCACCACCCAGGGTGTCCGACTCACCAGGCTCACCTCCTCCTGGGCAGCAGACGCCCAGGAAGTGCCAACCTGGGCCACGGGGAGAAGGGAGCCACTCCCACAGTGACACCCAGACACCCCCCAGCACTGATGCTGACTGTGAGTCCAGGCCACTCCCTCCAGGGCCAGTGCCCCCGCCCTGGCCGCTATTCCAGGTACAGGGTGGAGAGCTGTCTAAGGACAGCAGCCCACAGGATTGGCCATGAGGTGGGAAGGTGCTGTGGGAACCAAGGCGAGGGGAGCAGAAGCAGTGGGGTAAGGGAGGGCCAGAGGCTGCAGATGCTCAGCGCATGCACAGTTCCTCCAAATCCACATTCGCAAAACAGAAGCAAAAGGCTGAGCAGCACAGAAGGCTGAGGCAAAAAGGCCACTGAGGTTAAGACCAGCCTGAACTGCTGTACCTATCCAGGCCCTATCTCACAACACAAAAAACAAGCTAGGTGTGGTGGCACACACCTGCAATGCTAGCACTGGGAAGCTGAGACAGGAGAATTCTTGTGAAGTCAAAGCCACCTGGGCCACCCAATGAGTTCAAGGACAGCCTGAACTACATAGTGAGATCTTGTCCTAAAAAATAAATAAATAAATAAATAAATGCCAACACAGGTAGGGGTTTAGCTCAGAGGCATAAACACCTACCTGGCAAGCCCAAGGTCCTGAGTTTGATCCCTGGTATCAAAAAAACAAAACAATCTTTGAAAGCGGGATGTGGTGGTGCAATCCTATCACCCAGCACTTGGGAGGCTGAGGCAGGAGATCATCTGCAGTTTGAGACCAGCCTGGGCTACAAGGTAGCCCAAGGTCAGCCTGAGCTGCATAGTGAGACCTCATCTCAAAAAGACCCCCACAACAAAAAAGCCCCCCTCCAAAACAAAAGCAGAACCAAGCTCCCCCACATAAGCCTCCTTTCATGAGCCTACAAGAAGCCAGGGCTCATTTCCTCACCACACACAGCCCCAGACTCATCAGCACCAGCACTTGCTGTGGGCTGGACACTTTTCGACTTCTCACGTACTGACTGATTTACCCTAACGGGTCAGTTCTTTTTTTTTTTTAAACACCTAGTTCATTTATTAGAAAAGAAGGAAGTTATGAAACATGCCGGTATCTTTCACCAGATCAGGTCTGACACGAGAATTCACTGCACGTGACAGGGGCCTTGCACTCCTGATGTCAGTGTGATCACCAGGGACACAGCACTCACCGGGCTTGCCTCTTCCTGGGCAGCAGGCCCCAAAACAGCAGCAAGTGACGGTACGCACCAGAGCCGCGGTGCGTGCACAGTGCTGGCTGCAGAGCCCCGTCGTGGCCACCCACTGCTCCTCACTGCTGCCCACAGGTTTAATCCTAGCTTGTGGGAGGCTGGAGCAGGAGGACCCCCAAGTTTGAGTCAAATCTGGGTAATTTATTGAGACCCTGTCTTAAAAAATAGCAAGCAGCTCAGTGGCCAGGGCTTGCCCAGCAGGTACGAGGGCCCAGGTTCCAGCCCCAGTACTATCGCAAAGCAAGTACCAGAACCAGAATCAACCAGCTGTTGGTACTGCCCTCCTCATATACCCTCCAGCACGGAGTGCATCGCCCTGTCTGCTCACTCTCCATTTACAGCCCCGATTCCCCTCAACTCACCTGTAACAGTTAGTCTGCAGTGCACTTTTTTCTCCCTTACTGTACTTTAGTTTACAGTAGTTTAATTCTGTTGACACATACCGGCCTTGAACTCCTAACCCTCCTGCCTCAGCTTCTCAAGTGCAAAGGTTACAGGCCTGCGCCACTGCGCTTAGCCGCAGGCGTCTTTGATGCTGCAGATGGAACCTAGGGCCTCACCCAGGCCAAGCAAGTGCTCTGTCACCCAGCTACACACCCCAGCTTCACACATCAGTTTTAAGTTTGACTCCTGTGTCTTCTACTGCATACACACTGCCTGGGACAGGAAGCAGAAGCCCGTTTTATTGGTCACTGTGTTTCCAACACCCAGTCAGTCCAGGTCCACAGGCTCCGTTAGGAAAGATCTGCCCTTGCACCTTTACACCAGGCTGTCTTCACCAGTTTCATGTTCCCAATGCATGGTGTGCAAAGACCACAGGAAATGTCTGTTGAACTGAAACTAAAGCTAAGGGGGGATAAATACGATTTCCCCCATGAAAACAGAGGTGTGTTGGGAGGAAGCCAAATAGTCATGAACAGGCACAGAAAGACCTGGATTTGGGGGGAGCCAAGGCCCGAGGTTATATTACACCATGTGCACAGAGGGGTGGGGAAAGGATATGGTGTGTGCTGGGTTACTCGAGGCAGGAAGGATCCAGCACACAGAGGCCAAGGCCACAGTCACCCGGAGGTGCGGCGTACAAAGCTAGCCACGGAGGTGCTGCCATCGACCCACTCCAAGGCAAAGGTCTGGGAGCAGGGCCAGGCACAGGAGAACCACAGCGTGCCCCTGCAAGCTGACAACCTTCGTGTGCACTGGCTGCCAGTTCTCTCCAGAATTCAGTTTACCAACCCAACCCCGAGGCTCTCCCTGGTGTTGCAGAAGAAGAGCTCGCACCAGGTGCCTAGGGCTGCCTCTTCCCTCCTGTGGGAGCATCTACCAGGCTGCTGCCCCTTCTCCAGGTTAAACCAAACAGGGACTGCCCTGTCCGCCTTGGAGGATCAGATCCTGAATAAGTGGACAAACAGAAAGGGCTTTAAAAAAAAAAAGATGTGTCGTCACAGGTACCAACTCCACTGTGGCCACAAACACAGATTAAAGAAAAGGGAAGGCATCAGCTCCCAGAAAGGACAGCCCTGCCAATGACACCTCAGTCGCCATGCAAGTCCAGTTCCGTTCCCTGGCTGCCTCCTTCCTCCTTACAAAGCATCTGCTTCCCGAAACCAGGCAAGGTCCGCTGTGTGCTGGTCTCACCCCACCACGCACGTTCGCGCTCCCCTGCAGGAAGAACGAAGGCAGCATTCTACATGTAGATGCAGCAGCTGGTGGGTGAGGTGCAGCTGGAGAGCGCAGCGAGATTCAGAGTCAACTCAAAGCAATCCCCAGTGCACCCCAAGGCCCTCCCACGCAGGCTGTGTGAGCCCCTTCTGCCTGCCTGTGGCCTGGCCGGACCCTGCCCCTCCTCGCTCACCCTCCCACACACAGGAGAGCCCA
This sequence comes from Hydrochoerus hydrochaeris, assembly GCA_004027455.1. NCBI lineage: Eukaryota > Metazoa > Chordata > Mammalia > Rodentia > Hydrochaeridae > Hydrochoerus > Hydrochoerus hydrochaeris. Next base: position 141,383 of record PVLA01004752.1, read on the forward strand.
GGGCCTCTGCCGGCCCTTCCAGTCCTCCCTTCTCCCTGCTGCACTCCCTCATCTAGGGCTCCCAGCCCTGACCCGCAGAAACACCACAGGTGTGCCCCTCACTCTCCAATCTGCAAGCAGACACCATGAACAAAGCAGCCAGCGCAGTGAACAGTAATCACGGTTCACTTACAAACCACCACCTCGTCTTTTCCCTCTACCTTGCAGGAAAGCATAGACAGGGAAGCAATCAGCATCCTGACTAGGTCTCAGGAACCTGTGGGCCGCAGGCAGCTCCCCAGGCCCCGCTGCTCCCCGCCCTGCCACACCGGCCCTTCAGTCAGAAGACACCTGTGCCTCAGCTGGCTCTGCGGTCCCAGGGTCCTAGGATGAAAGAAGTGCCACAGTGCTGTCTGCTCCCTCCTGGCACAGAAGGGTTGTTTCTGCCCCTGCACCCTTTGTGACCAGGGCACTGCTAACGCAAATGCCTCAAAGCCCTTCCCAACACCATCACGGCTCTCCACTTCCACGGAGCTCCCTCTATGTCACCCGGCGACTCAGGGCAAACCCCTGCTGGCTGCAGACGCCTCAGATACACAGTATTGCTGGTCACCCTTCCTGGACAGGGAAGTGTACCTAGGGAGCACTAGGCTACATCCCCAGTCCTTCGTATTTTGAGACCAGGTCTTGCACAATGGCCAAGAGATAGTCCTGCCTAAGCCTCCCCAGAGCTGGGGTTACAGGCAACAGCCACTGTGCCTGTACACTACTCATTTTCTATCTCCCTCAAAGAACATAATAGGAATAAGGCATGTGGCACATCCTGTAATTCTGGCATTCTGGAAGGCTGAGGCAGGAGACTCACAAATTCAAGCCCAGTGTAGGCTACTAAGCAATTTTGTGAGACCCTCTACCCCACAAAATTTTTTTTTTAGCTTTCTTAAAATGCTGGGAATGTAGCTCAGTGTGAAGTCCCTGGGTTCAGTCCCCTGCAGCCGCAGACCTGTGATGGCACCTGCTATGGTGACCGTGGCATCACCAAGCTCAGCCAATGCGTGTGCCTTGAGCGTGGTACATGCATGGTAAGCAGGTAGTGCTGAGTGATTCCTGCCGTGACTGGGTGGGGGGGGACACCAGCCTGAACTCTGGCCCAGTGATATCCTGGATCAGAAGCTCCGCCTTCAGTGTGAGGTGGACACAGGAGGTCGGAGCCCCAACACCCTATCCCTGCATGGCACCAAGGCAGTGCTCCAAGAATGGGTGGGGTCTGTCTTGAGCGATATCCTGTCACGGCAACATGCGGACAGAGTCCCCAGGCGACGGCCTTCACCCTGTGTAGCAGCACCAGACCCCTCTGTGACCTCCAGGTTCCTCCTTCAAGCCCTGGTGGCTCTGCCTGAACCAAGCTGAGAGAATAGTCCTCCCCACCCACACCCACCTGGGCCCCAATCCTGCAGGGCAGGGAGAGGGTGGGCCACCCCACCACCGCAGACCTGGGGCTGCCATCTCCAGTGGTACCCAGTGGCCCCTGCTGGTACCTGGTCCTCATCCTGGCCATCCACCCTCATGGGTCTGCTCTGGCACAGACCTGGGCTCAGAATGCCAGGGGAGCATAGGCCGGCAGCTGGGGACCCACGAGCCTGGGACAAGGACACTACCTTGCACGCTACCCTAGGGATCTACTACTCTCTTATGGTCACAATCCCACAAACAGTGATGAAATCCTCACCCAGGCACTGGGAAAGCCACGGGCTCCAGCCCTGCTGCAGACTTGGCTCCCAAGCTGCCTTCCTGCCTCACCCTGCAGTTGCTCCCCCTTTTCCGGCCCAGCCATGACGTTGCTCATCAATCTCTCCCCTCCGCTCACCTACCACTCACTGGTCAGTTTATTTTCACAAGAGCTACTGCTTCCCACACTCCCTTGGTGCAAGCCCCAAGGAGAGGTCAGCAGAATGCCAACCCCAGGCCCACAGCCATCGGCCTCCGCAGGAAGCAGGCCCTGGCCAAGTGGCAACCTTCTGCTCAGCAAGTGCAGACAGCTGGGAAGGCTGCAAGGGAGTGATCCTGTAAAAAGACAGGTCCTAAACCCAGGGAGAGGACTCGCAGGCAGGCGGGAAGGTGGGCGGATCACAAAAAAACCAGCAGTTCCTGATGGCAGAGGCCAGTGCTCATGGATCTTTAATGGTTTGACTTATTAAATGTATTGTGTCTCTACCATTTGCAGGTAGAAAGCCAGCTATTAGAGACATAGGCAATAACCTAAGTCTGCGTGCATGTGCGTGTGTAGACTCATGAACAGGACTGGGTACCAAACTTGGGGCCTGGCGCATGCCTGGCAAGCGCTCCATGGCTGAGCTACCTCGGCCCTCAGCTGCGGCCCAGTCAGCCACTCCTTGCCTATTCCTGCTCCTCGGCTGTTTCCTGGCCACTCCCACTCCCCACTCCCGCTCCCTGCTCCCCACTCCCCTCGGGAAGCCTCCACTGCCCCCATCCCTATGTATGCTGGGCTGGATACCCACTGCCCCCCACTGCCCGCCGGAAGGTCCGCCTGTGAGGACTCTCGTAGCCGCGTCAAGCTCAGACTACTCCGAGAGTGAGGCTGCGGTACAGCTCGGACAGCAGTTGGCAGGCAGGCGGACGCAGCAGGCTCCAGCCCCAGCACTGAGGAAAAAAAAGAAACAGTACCACAACTACCTCACCTTCCCCATCTATTTAATTTTTTGGACAGTCTCGCCCAAGTTGCTCAAGCTGGCCTTGAGCTTGATCCTTCTGCCTCAGCCTCCTGAGTAGCAGGCATGGCAAGTGTGTGCCACCACACATGTCTGGCTGGGTCTTCCCTATTTTTGTGAGAGACTCTTCCATGTCAAAGCCAAATGCTAAGAATCATTCTTCATGTAAACTGGCACAACCACCATGGTAATCCTTATGGAGATTCCTCAAAAAACTAGGACGAGGCATTCCATCAGACCCAGGGATTCTCCTCCCGGGTCACCCTGCACAATTACAGTGGCCCATGCACACCTTTGTTCACGGCAGCGCAGCTCACAATAGCTGCACCTCAGAGTGGCCTGCACGTCATCGGCAGGTGGAGGGAAAGGAAAGGGGGTGTCTCCACATGGTGAAGCACGGCCGTACCTAAGAAGGGCAGACACGAGTCATCGTGGGAGTCTGGATGCACCCTGAGATGGTCCCAGGGGAACTGAACCAGACAGCAGGGCATCTCTCAGGCAGGGGAGGGGAGGGCATGGAGAGAGAAGGAAGATGTATCATGTCCGGGACCAGCTCCCCGCAGGAGTGTGATCATGAGGCACTGCAGACACGGACTACGAAAAATTAGCAAAGAGTCACTTTAGCCTTTTTCCTTTGAACTCCCAATTCCCCAGCAAACCTGCACCCTTTATTTCTTGGGGTTGCACAGAGCATTCGGTCCCCTCGGTGACTTCACAGGGAGCCAAACTGAACCCTGGCTGGCAGGGCACCCTGGAAGCTCTGCAAACAGGACCAAGGCGAATGCTCGGCCAACTCACCCAGATGCCCCACTCCCACCCCGCCGAAGCAGAAGGGGAGGGTGAAATACGGCTGAGGGACTGTGCTGCAAGCGAGCCCAGAGGGGCAGGAGAAGGCAGCCTACCTTAGAGACCCTGAGGTGGGCCTGTGCAGTGAGGTGGGGAAGCAGCTCAGCAGTCACAGAGGAAATCCACAGTGCAGAAGGAAGAAGTCGGGGTACAGATCTGAGGGATGGCGGGTGTGATCCAACAGGATAAAAGGAAATTCTGGCCAGGCGTGATGGTACACACCTGTAATCCATCACTCTGGAAGGCTGAGGCAGGAGGATAGCAAGTTCAAACCCAGCTTTGGCAACTCAGTGAGACCCAGTCTCGAAACAAAAACCAAAAAAGGACTGGGGAAGTAGCAAGGTTTGACTGAGCCTGAGGTTCAATCCACAGTACCACAACAGCACCCCAACACTGTGCTGTGTCTACAAGTCCCAGCTGGCTGGCAAATGCCAGGAAGCTGGGCTCTTGTCAGCACAGAATGTGCCATGGTGCTAACTGCGTGCCCAGGGAGGAGGTGCTGGATGCTGAAGGTTGCCAGGTGACATGAGCTCTGCAGCACAGAGCATGCCAATGTAAACACACACAGCATGCACACTTGCCCTGACACAGCAAGGTACCCAGAGCCTGGGTCCTGTCCCGCAGCGCCCTCCCCTGCTGCCCTCTGCATCCTTCACAGGACAGAGGCCAGGTCAGAACATACAGGAAGGAAGTACACCAAAAGCAAGGACCATCCTGGCTGACAGAGCTGGAGAAGTGGGCTCTCACTGGGCAGAGGTGGGGGCTGGGAGAACAGTCTTCTTGTTAACCCCAGGCCACCAGCAAGCCACCAACCTGTCCAGAGCTGGACTGTAAACATACATCCGAACCACCCTTTGAGGGCTCTGGGGGGGTCCTGGGCAACACCACCCTTGGCAGGGCTCTGAGAGCTACAAAGGGCGGTGAAGGACACGAAATGCCAACACTGTACCCTGACCACTGCAAGCTCTGGCGAGAGCACCCACACTTAACCCATGCCACCCAGCCCCCGCGTGCCCCTCACAGTGACTCCACCTCAGCCCTGCCTGGGCCCCAGAGACCTGTGGCACCCAGGGAAGGCACCATGGTGCCTCCCAATGAACGGGGGTGGGGGCCTCCCATTCTCTCTTCTCCTCCTTCTGTTCGTTGTGGCACTGGGAATGGAGCCCAAGGACTCCATCACAGAGTCTCAGAGTGACACCCAGCCCATTCCATTTCCTGTCCTGAGGCCGTGTCTCCACAAGTCACCTGGCTCGGCTTGAACCTACAGTCCTCCTGGTTCAGTCTATCTGGTCATCTTGAGTACAAAACACCAGCAGCCACCAAAAAGGAGCTTCTGCAGATCAAACCAACCTGAGGGAAACACTTGCTTAAAATACAAGGCTAAAAGGTTTTATTAAGTGAAAGTTCACTCTCTCTGCATTTATTCACACGTGTCTCTTTTATTTCGTTTTAGGTTTTTGAGCCAGGGTCTCGCTATGTATTCCAGGTTGGCCATGAACTCACGGTGATGCTGGCTCAGCCTCCCAAGTGCTGGCATTACTGGTGTGTGCCACCATGCGTGACTGCACCCTGCTGTGATGTTTCAAAAGGAAACACGCAATAACGATTTTATTGAAGTAATAATTCACAGGGTTAGCCAGGTGTGGAGCACATGCTTCTAATCCCAGCACGTTGAGAGGCTGAGACAGGAGAACAGCCATGAATTCAAGGCCAGCTGGGCTGCATACCTCAAGGCTGATCTGAACTACATGGCAAGATACTGTCTCAGGAAAAAAAAAAAATTACCCAAACTTGGTGGCTGGGGCATAGCTCAATAGAAGAGCATTTGCCTATGTGAACAAGACCAAAAAAAAAAAAAAAAAAAAAAAAATCCCCCAACACACATTCTGGACTGGCAAGTAAGAATCAGCCCAACCATCAGCTAAACCCACAGCAGCTGGAAGGCGCGTTCAGAGTATCCCCCATTTCTCAGCAGAGCTCAGCATACAATTCAAACCCTCCGGACCCTAGACAATAAAATTAAAAGGCAGGCCAACAGAAGGGGAGAAACTATGCATCACACATAACTCCACACAGAGCTGGCTTATGAAAAGGCAAATCCTCACTGCTCAGCTTCACAGAGGAAGGCTGGGGCCAGACCCCACATGGGCACCAGCAAAGCGTAGGGAACAGGGCGACAGCTCAACTCAGGTATCACAGAACTCCTTCCAAACACTTCCTTCCTTCCAAACTCAGGCTACTCCCAGGGGAGAGCCAGCAACAGGGAGCAGGGTGCCAGGGACCCCACAGGTAGGCAGAGGGCCAGGGGGCAGAGGGAGGGGGCAGCAGCTCTGCTCTGAGTCACCTCCTCCATATCTCTCCCACCACACCTCCAGGGGCCGGCAGCTCTGGCCTCTGGGGATTGACTACTACAAAGTACTGTGCAGCTCCCACCCGTCAGGAGGCTGGGGTGTCAGCAGGGCCATGCCAGCTGGCTATGCAGGGCATGGAGACCACGTCGTGCCCCGGGTGGGCGCCTGTCACTGCACCACGGGCACAAGGCCCTGGCAGAGGTGATCCAGGCAGGCTCTCCTTAGGATCTGTGAATTAACCTTTGTGTCCTTGTCCTGCCTGTGGCTCACCAGTCACCCCTTCCTGGTCAGCTCAGCTCTGGCCACTGTGGCCCTGCTCAAGCATCCCCTTCTCCTAGTGCCGGAGAACAGCAGTGCTCTTGGAGGACCTGGGCCACACGCAGAAGGACAAGCAAGAGCTCGGACAGGACTTCCCACCAGGAGCTTCCAAGCTGGCCATGTGGAAGAGGGGGGAGGCCAGGCACGAGCTGCCTGGGACTGCCTGTGTTCACTTCCCCACACCTGGGGCTGCCACACTGGGATGAGAGTGGGCACCGTGCCAATCAATCCCAGATGCCCTGGGGCTGGGGCGCAGTCAGTGACACACACAGCCCCTGCCTGGCACGCACGGGGCCTCCCTGCCACAGCTGAGCCCAGCCAGCTCCTGCACCCGGGCACGGCCTTTCTTCCCGGCTGGAGAATCAGGGCAGCCAGGGGGCAACGCTGCTTCCCTGTCAATGAACAAAGATCTGCTCCACCATGCACAGTCAAAATTCAAATGAGGAGCAGACCCACGCCTGCCACTAGGAAACCCTGTTTTCTTTTAATTAAAAAAAATTTAGAGGTCATCCCTGAGCTTTGTTTACAAGTAATGAGTCCAGCAGCCCCCATTTATCACCCGGGAGATTCTTTCACACTGCGCAGTGAAAGGAGCCAGAGTCCATTGTGAGTCCAACTACTCCAGCCACAGCCCTTTCACTTGCAAACGAAGCCCTAGCCCGAGGAAGAACCAACTGTCAGGAAAAATTCATTGCTTCTCCTTCCAATTATTTATCAGACCGGAGAGAGGCTGGCTTTAAGACTTCCCTCAAAAAAGGCTTCCCAGCATGGCCCCAGCACGTTCCCTACCTTCACTGGCCCTTCTTCTTGGGGCAACCCTTCCCAAGCCACCCGGCGCAGGGGGTGGGCTGCAGGCCGCCGCCCCGACCCTCTCAGGTAAGGTCTCTCGTTCAGTCTGTCTGTCTCTCTCTCCCTCTGCGTCTGTCTGTCTGTCTGTCTCTCTCTCTCTCTGGAAACCCAGCCGCACAGTCAGTTTCCTGCCTTCAAGCAAGGCCTTGGGCTTTTCTCCAGGTCTATGAGGCAGCAGCACCTCAACTTGGCCACCACAGACCCTCAATCACCCCAACGCTAAGGCCAAAAGGCACCGTCAGACCCCCACCTCCACCCCGTCTTTGTCTTCTTCACCAGGCTCTCACAGGAGCAGGAACTCAGTGTTCAGTGAACTTAAAAAGGGATGATTTAAAGATTTCCCGAAGTACCCAAGAACTCTGAGGAGGCAGTCAAACAGAAGGTACTGAGCGTGAAGGTCATGCAGTAAGTAAATGAACTAGGATATGATAGATACTATTTGGGTGCCACTGGAAATTGAACTGAGGGAAAATTGAACCGAGGGAAATTGCACTGAGCTATATCTCAGCCTTTTAAAAATTTTTTTTTTAATTTTTGAGAAAGGGTCTCATTAAATTGCTAAATTGTCCCGGCTGGGCTTGAACATGCAACCCTCCGGGCTCAGCCTCCCAAAATTCTGGGATTAGAGTGCACGCTATACCTAGATAAGGTACACTGTAAAAAGCAAACAGGACGGGAAGCAGCTCAGTGATGAAACACCTGCCTTAAACACACGGCCCTCAGTGTGCTCCCCCAGAACAAAACATAGCTCTGTGGTTTCAAAGTGCCCTGTAACAGCACCCAGACCAAGACCAAACACTCAGCTCTGCTGAGCTGTTCTAAGCAAAAGCACATTCCCCGAGTGCAGGTGAGCTGCAGAATAAACTTCCTCTCCTCAAGAGGCAGAGAGGGAACTGCAGGGTTCCCACCTCAACACAGGAGGGGCTCCCTTTGCTCTCACACTTAGCTCTTCTCCCTAAGGAGAATCACAGCCCCTTAACAGTGGTCCATGTGGTGACACCCAGCAACGTCCCATCCAGACTAACAGGTACCTTGTACCAACACTTTGCTATCTCTTTACAGAAACTGCAGGTTAAGGAGGTGACACCATTTGATGCAGGCATCGGTCAGAGAATAAAACTGCATTGTGTCTTCTTACCTGTTTACTGTCACTTAGAACTGAATTCGAAGTTTACCCCAGCCACACTAACAGCATGGCATTCCCTGCAGTGCAGTCCACAGACTCAGTGATGAGATTCTCCAGGTCTCTGCTTCTCACGGCATGATGCTACTTGCTTGACTACTTTATAGGGCTATTTACTGAGAGCTCCAGGAATAAAACACTAGGTTTGAAACCATGTTTCTCATACTTCTGAAAAACAGGGAATGAGAGCTGAAATACCTTTCTTCCTAGTCTGCTCCACAAACTCCACAGGAGCTGACCCACCAGTTCAGAAGAAAGAAACTGTCGCAATGTAAGCCCCCGAAAGGGGGAAAAGGTCCCCGCCCCCACACAGTAGAAAATCACAGCTCTACAAAGATGAGGCAACCTTGCACAATTCATTCAACATTGTGTTGTCTCACCCACTGCAGCCTCTGGACCGAGGCACCCCTTGAAGACACAGCGCCAACCACCGGGACAGGGCCCATAGGAATTCAGGGTCCCCATTGGCCAGCCTCAGGGCAAGGAGAAAAAACACAGGTAGACGGGTCTGAAACAGGTCACAGGCGCTGTGACTGGTGATAAGCTTACCATGATCCTTGAACAAATCCACCTTGAACAAATCTGCCTTCTACGAAAGCAAGCTATTGTGGTTTGCGTCTAGATGTACCCCAAAGCTTCATATACTTTTAGATGGGGCTTTTCTGGAGATGGCTATTCTAAGGTATGACTGATTCACAGTGCACTGCTGGGACTAAGGGTGCTGGGATGCAAGATGGGTGACTGCTGCTCAGCCCACTGATTGAAATGGTACTGCCTTAAGTAGACTAAAAACAACAGTAGGGACACAAAGAGGCTTGTCTGTCTGTGTCTGTCTGTCTGCCTTTCGCTCTCTCTCTCCCTCTGTCTCTGTCTCTCTCTCTCGTTGCTTTTGCTGCCTTGCACCTCCATGACCTGTTGCCCCTGTGCCATGCCACACTGCCTTGGAACCAGCTGATTACGGACTGAAACCTCTACAAACTATAGCTCTCCTCCTTTAACTTCGGGTGAAATGAGGAGGTTGATGCAGGAGGATTGCTGCGAGTTTGAGACCAGCCTGGGCTACGAAGTGAGCTCAAGGCCAGACTAGACTGCATAGTGAGACCCTGTCTCAAAAAGACAAAAAAAAAAAAAAAAAAAAAAATACAGTCACATTGGCACATTATAAAAAGCAGGAAACGTCAGTCCCTGTTATACAGATGGACACTGAGGAAAGGGGCTGGTCATGCCCCACACTTTCTGTGACCAGGTGCACAGAACAGACACCGTGGGAAGTTGGCTGAAGCCTAAGAGGGCATGGGACAGGGAGGGAGACCTGGCTGAGCCCGCAGCCTTCTCAGCCAGAGGAGACAGGAGTGTTCCCAACTCTACTGCAGCAGCGGCCACGTGAGTCCAGGCATTCACTAGAAACAATCGAATTATAGACTTAAAACAGCACATACATTATACACCTCAGTTAAGTTCCTGCTGTTTCTAAAGCGGATGGTGCCACTTGCTGCTTCAGGAAGCTGTCTGCAGCCACTAACCTCTTCAGCAGACCTCTGGGAAGAAGGCCCTGACTCACAAAATCTGTCCGTGTAACAGGTGTTCCTCTGCTTACCACTTGTATCTCCCTCACTGTGGATGCTTCTCAGGAGAATTAAACCTGGTTTCGGATTCCGTGGAAAGAGTTGCTGGAGTGTCACAGTAAGATCAGCTTCAGGACTCCAAAACCCCAGTCCAGTCCTCGGATTCGGAAAGCCACCAGCACCTCCGAAGTGCTTGTGAGCACCCACCCTTCATGGCAGAGGACCCCAAACCCTGCCCTTTCAACCTGGAGGCACTTCCTAAAATAAAGCTCTTTCAGTTTATGTTACACGTCTTCCCCAAGTCACCAAGTAAGCACTTTCCGGAATGAGCCCCAGTTATCTGGGCCCTAGTCAGAATAGTATAATTCAACACGTGCTTTGAAAAAAAGTACTCTTAATTTTAACATTTCAAGGAAAAATATGAGATTTCAAGCAATTTACACAAAAGGGCAGAAAATTAAATGTTGCCAAAATGCAAAAAAGTGTGTTCTTTTTCAATAAGGGAAAAAGAAAAGGAATTAGGAACTCCAGGAAAAGCAAAAGCACTATTCCAAGATGCGGCAGTTTGAAGCATGGGACACGTCTCAATAGTTCATTCATCCTATCCAAAATAAACCTGATCTTTCACCTGGTCGTGGAGTTGACTCAACACACACACAGCAATGCAACCTGAAAATACTATTTTGCTTCTTAATCAAAATACTTCAAAATACCCAAAATGTGTTTCAGGGTAAGCTCAGAAGTGCCCGGCTCGCCTAGCACAGTCCAACACCCCAGGCCCAGCACCACACACATACACACATAAGCCAAAAACAGATTTTCAAAACAATGACTAAGAACTTCAGAAATTACTGGAAACATAATGAGATAAGAATGGCTATCAAACATATTAATAAAAATAATCTGTCTGAGTCCAGGTGTGTCCATACACATCTGTAACGACAGGTACTTGCAAGGCTGAGGCAGGAGGATTGTGTGTTTGAGCCCCACCTGAAGAACTCCGCATGATCCTGCCTCAAACTAGAAGTGTCCAAGCAGCAGATGACAGAACAGCATTCCCAGGAGGCCCTGGGCCATCCCTTCTGCCCACCACTGAATGCGAGGCGATGCCTAATTCAGAAGGCAGATCAAGCACGCCAAAGGCAGAACTGATGGATCAAAACAGTCTCCAGCAACAGCCCGAGAATGAGTATTCCCGTAAATGAAGACAAGACGGGTAATTTAATAAACACTAGACTGGAACAACTGTCCAGCCTCTTCCTTTAAAAACAATAAGCTCCTGGTTTCTCCCCCATTTTAATTTATCATTATTACATCCACTTAGATGTACTTCAGACTTGATTACAGGTGGGTGACAGCACGAAGAGGCCCTGACAAGTCCAGGGCACCCACACCTCGGGGGCCATGGCTCCCGCTGAGCAGAAGCTGTCACCAGCTGGCGTGCACCAGTGGCCTCCCTAGCTTGTTTTACCATCAGGTCTCTAGGGAAAGTGACGCAGTGTTGGCAGGAGAGCCCCATGGGAGCCGGGGGACCACAGTACAGAGGATGGGTGCGCAGCAGAGAGGACAGGTTCAAAACCAGCTGAGCCCTCTGCAATCTGCCAATGTGCTGCTGAGTCCTGCTGAGCTCTGCTGCCGGGCAGTGCGAGCCTGGTGCTGCAAAATCTCGACATTTTCAACAGAGACCAAAGTGCAGATAGTCACATTAACACAGTGCAGAGAATTCCTTTCATAAGGCCGGGAGGAGCCAACCAAAGCCCATGTGCTGACCAGGCCACCTGTGCACGGCCCACCAGCTTACAAGTGCTGATGTCAGTGCATCAGACCCAATGGTGTGTGCGCCAGCTAAGAACTCATACCATGATCTCACAACCTCTGAGGAGGAAAGGGCATTCTAGGGACAATTCATGCTGGCATCCAGAAAGCACAGGACACTTAACTACACGAAAAAGTGAAGCTACCTGAAACTAAACAAAGGAAATGGAGCCTGGCCTCTGGAAGACTGGGCTCACCTCCCTGGTGGGGGTGCAGGGGACCGCGGGTGGTGACAGCAGTTCAGCCGGGGCCACCAGGAGCCCAAGAAGGTCCTGCAGGCACCAGAAAGAGAAACAAGCACGAAGCATCTGGGATACTCCAGAATCACGGCACCACCACCTACGAACTCACAAGCACTAGCTGATGCCAGGTGCAGTGGCACCTGTCTGTGCTCCCCAGCTAGGGAGGCTAAAGCAGGAGGATGGCTTAAGCCCAAGAGTTCAAGGTCAGCCTGGGCAACATAGTAAAATATTCATCTCTTAAAACAAAACACAAGTCTGAGTCTCCATGTTTGATACCTCAATGTTTTTGAAATGCTGCTCTTTCAAATAAAAACTGACCAATTAGGGCTGGGGATTTAGCTCAGCAGCATAAGCGCCTGCCTCGCAAGTGCATGGTCATGAGTTCGATCCCTGGTACTGATAAAAAAAAAAAAAATCTGACCAATGATATTAATTATTTTGGTGCCTTAGAAAAACAGACTATGCAGCCCAGGCTGGCTCTGAATTTACTACAGTCCAGGCTGAACCCCAACTAGCCTCTAACTCAGGGATCTTCCTGCCTTAGCCTCCAAAGTGCTGAGATTACAGGTGTGCACTACCACCTGGCTTAAGAACAAGAAGACTGCACCACATAGTTCTGAAGTTGCAAAGACAAAAATGACTAAACTTCTGCCCTCTGAAGCAGATTCTGAACTTCAGTATCAGCATCACCGTATCTTTAGTCCAATGGGGACCCTGCTTACCTGCCTCCCCCGCTGCTGCTGAGTCTTCCAGGGAACGCCATGGCCTCGGTCAATGTGCAGCTACCGGAGCCACAGGCGTGCTCATCTGCAAGAGAAAGGGCAGCCTGTGATACCAGTGCCACCAGCCCAGGCCGCCGAGGGGTGAGGACACCCTGCAGAAGCGGGTCCTCCCCAAACTAACCCAAGACCACGCGCCAAGGCTGACATACTTTTTCAAGCAAAGCTACTTCTCGAAGCTATTTCAGAAAGAAAAAAACATGCCCAGGAGGAGGAAAGAAAAGGACACTTTCTCACGGTCTAGTTTGTACCAGTGATTGCGTTAAGTCCTTTTAGAAACGGCATTTCTTTTGTTTTCTTTTTTTTTTTTTTTGGTACTGGGGATCAAACTCATGACCTCGAGCTTGCCAGGCAGGCACTTACGCTACTGAGCTAAATCCCCAGCCCATAAAAGTCACATTTCTGTGAATGTCACAGTACACTTGCCTGGTGCTTGCTGCACCGGGTTCACAGTGAAGACCACCACAGATAAACAGGGCGTAGGACGCTGAGTCTGTGGTGTCGCCTGCCCTGAAGACGTAACAGAGGGAGAGGCGCCAGGAGCCAGAGTGCAGCTCTCCACAAGCCAGCCACAGGCCAGGCGAATGCCCTAAAACCTTACTTCGTCCTAAAATGTGTTTGATCCCAAATACAAATTTCTTGCTGGGCATGGTGGCACACACCTATAATCCCAGCACTAGGGACACTGAGGCAGGAGGATCACTGCAAGTTCGAGACCAGCCTGGGCTACAAAGTGAGCTTGAGGCCAGCCTGAACTGCATGGTAGGACCAAGACCTTGTTTCAAAAAAAAAAAGACAAAAAAAACCCAAAACAAACAAAACGCCAAACACAAAACTGTTCAGTGTTCTCTCAGAACAGGACAAGACTCTGAAGAAAGGAACCTGTTCTGCCTTTGTGCTGTCTATGCATCTGTGCGGGCCATGTTGTCCCCAGCTCACAGCGGAGTCTCATCTCAACTTGCTTTGCCTAGTTTATCTGTGTTTGTTTGCTTAAGGCAAGACACTCAGCCAAATGTTCTTAATGCAGATGTAACAAACTATTGATACTAACAGCAACACTTCAGGATCTCCAACACTACCTAACTTCCTCCTAACAGTGTTAAACTGCCTGCTGTGGGTAGGGAGCAAAGTTGCAATTGTGGCAAAGGTAGAGAAACATTGTGTAAAGTCCTGATAAGGTCCTTTATCTCCCTGCCAAGAAATTTAAATTGCCTACTTGCTAGCTACAATGTGCCCATACTATCAGCCCTCAATTGTCACTTTGTCTCTTTTCCCAAAGGACTGCAATGGGATGTTACAAATATTTCCCCTGAAGCCAGGCATGGTGGTGCAGGCCTGTAATCCCAGCACTCAGAGGCTGAGACAAGGACCCCCACCAGTTCAAGGCCAGCCTGGGCTATTAAGTTCAAGGCCAGCCTGAACTACAAAAGGAGATCCTGTCTCGAAAAAAATATTTTATCATTTAAAGTAAGTAAACAATAAAAACAAATATCCTCGTGAGACTCACACTAGCAAGGATCTAACTTCTTCCGAGTCAGATGTGTTTTACTGTCCTTTACCCAAGCAGCTACAGCGCCCTAGGCAAGTACCGCAGTCCTCCAGCTCTTCTCTCTCTTCCACCAAGCTCTTTCAGTCTCTGTCTATCCGTCTCTTCCTTCATGGCTAGGTGCTTACCAACCCAGCCCTACACCACTGACTTGCACCCTGCCCTGTCTCTTTCCTCCTGCTCACCAATAACTTCCTTTCTCCTCTCCTCTTCCTCCCACACTGCTCTCACTTTCTGGCAAACTGTAAGTGATCAATAAGAGTACAGCGTCTGTGTTACCATTATTTGTCCTAACACTTCTTGCACCAAATGTTTCCTGCACATCTGCTCTAATCAGATGTGAGGTCTAAAAGTGAAGACAAGACACTCACTGCTACTGAGCTAACACACGCCATGGCAGGGAGGGCAGACACGGAGGCCGGCAGCAAATCACACAGATGAGATGCAGAAAAGTGCTCTACAGACCAAGCAGGAGCATTACATGTGACAGAGGAACCGAGGCAAATGCTGCTGTTTATGTAGGGTGTTCAATGAGAGAAGGGAGCACATAAGCAAAGGCGTGGCAGCAGTCTGCCTTGCAGATCTGAAGATGCCGTCCTGGAGTCACAGGCAGGAAACTGGCTCAGGAGTGCCAGGCTCACAGGTACATGGGAGGGTTCAAAGGGAAGGAGACTGTGCCCCCCCCCCCCGCCAGGGACCTGTCCACCAGTGTGGCTGGGAGGGAGGTGCGGTCATCCCACACGCGCAGGTGGGCAGAAGATCCCACGCAAGCTGGCCAGGTCTCAACTCGAAGCAAAAAGACCTTGTGCAAGCTCTGGAAGCAGCGCACGGACAGATGTAGTCTCCACCCTGGGGAGCAGTGCAGGTGGGGCTAGGGCAGGTGGATGTCTACGGAGGTCAGCGTGTTATGGTTGGAGTCCATCACCAAGAAAAAAACATGGTGGTCTCCAGCAGCACAGAAAAGAAAGGTCAAGGACAACCAAAAAAGGAGGAGATGCTAGCAGTTCCTTCCAGGGTCTGCGCTTCAAAACACAGTCATGTGCACTCAGATGTAGGGGCCATACACAAACTGTTAGTCTAACGCACAACAGAAACCGCTTGTCAGCTACCATGGCATGGCATAACAAGATCAAGGGAACCCCCAAAACATCAGGCTGATCTCAGCGAGACGTGAACTCAGTGTACAACAGCAAAAGGTTTGTTCACCCAGAAAATGCTCTATGTTTACGTAGAATACCACATACCCACAGTACACAGCAGCACAGCACAGCATGGAGAGGAAGGGGTGGCTCCAGGTGAGCCAGAGCAGGCACAGGGCAAGGCACTCACAACTATTGTAACTTACGTATCTATTGAGAAGGTTTCTTTAAAGGGGGAGTGCCAGCCTATAAATCCTGGTCAGAAGGTCCTTTTTATATATATATATATTTTTTTTTATATATATATACACATACATATATGTGTATATATATGTGTGTGTGTGTATATATATATGTGTTGTGTATATATATATATATATATATATATATATATATATACTTTTTTTTTTTTTGCAGTACTGGGGACTGCACCCAGGGCCGTCATACTGAGCTGCACCCCCAGCCTTGTCTTTATTATCTATTTTAAGACAAGGACTAAATGGCCCAGTTGGTAAGAACTCGCGATCTTTTTTCCTTGGCCCTGAAGAGTGCTGGAATGATAGACAAACACCACCACTCTTGGCCACATCGTTACATTAATCTTGCTAGAATACACAGGCAAAAGCAGGCAAGAGTAACTCGGGCAGGAGTCGCAAACCTTCTGCTTGGGAAAAGGGAAGGTGAGGGCTGGGGACCTGGCTTGAAGGTATAGAGCAATTGCTAACTGCAGGAGGCTGGGTTAGCTCCCCAGCTCTGGGGTAACAAAAAGGCAAACACCGCCTTGCTCTTTAGGCTACTGCTTCTACCACCTTCCCGCCTCTCCCTGCTCTCTTCAAACAGCAGTGCTGCATAACAGGAAGCAGCCAGGCTCAACTGAGCCAATGATCACATGCTTCCCTGGACAGCCAGCCTCAGGGCCTCTGCACCTCATCTACTGACAAGCAGCCTGCCTCACCCCTGAGGAGAGAGCACGGCGTCACACAGCTGAATACCAGCACTCAGCACTCAGGACAGCTGCTTCCCCTGCTCCAGTGCCGGGTCAAACTCAGGGATGCTCTGCACTCCTGCGCTCCCAAGCCCTTTTTATTTCTTATTTTGAGACAGGGCCTTGCTAAGTTACCCCACCTGCACTCAACTTGCAATCCTGCCTCAGCCTCCCAAGTAGGAGGAACCAAGGTTATCATGCACCATGGCCCTTGGCTTCTCTTATTATTTAAATCAGCAATATTCACATTACATAATGATGCAGGTTATATTTCATTGAGAAAGCCAGTGACCATTCTCTTGTCCTCTACCCCACTGCAATCCAAGTTTACTCAGAAATCAAAATGTCAGGTATATCAAACTGTTTTTTCCCCCAAACAGGGTAAAACAAGAAAAGAAATACACACACACACAGAGTCTAGACACTCCACCTACAGAGACAAAGGGAAAGAAACAGGACAAAGAGGAGCACTGGGAAAACGGTCCAGGACACAGTCCACTGTGCCAACTGCTCCCAGAACCCTGGCTCACCCTGGGGAATCCGGTCAGGTGGAAAAGCTGCTCTGCACCCAGAGCCAGGACCTTTCCACACTGCCCTTCTCCAAGGGCTCCTGGGGGGTGGCTGCTGGTCTACAGAAGTTCAACATCACACCTGGCTCAGGGTGAACCCTCCGCTATGCAGTTCTAGTGGTTGTCCCATTTATTTTGGGCCAACAAAACCCCATGCCCAGGAGACCATGCGACAGGGAAGCTTTACTGGGACAGTGTTGGGAAGATCTGGAGAGTCCCGTGGCTGTGACTGTCTCCAAGGAGAGGAGGAAAATTCCTGTCCAGAGTGCAGGGGCTGGCCAGCTTCCTTCATCCCAGCACCCCACCCTTTCAGCCAAACACATCTTCCAGAAGAGTGGTATCCTAGTAAGGGACCAAGTGAGTGTGAGACACTCCTGCCAGCCCCGTACTCCAGGCCTCCAGCCCAAGGGCCATGCAGTCACCTCCGCCCCCAGTGCGCTGTAGGACCCACCATGATGCCCATGGTGCCCAGCTGCGGCTCACGTGCAACCATCCATGCACACCTCAGCCCATTTATCCACGTTCCGGCAGCAGCTGGCAGGATGACTCTCCAGCCCAGAAATCCTCAAGATGGTGGGAGGGTAACTCATCAGCTTGAAAGCAGGGGAAATCCCAAACTTCCTGGGTCTTGACAAGAAGGTAAGTCACCTGCCTAAGGTCTGACAGCTGGCAGGTGGTGCACTGAAGATTAAACCCGAGCTGCCCAAGCTGCCCAGCTCAGAAGCCAGGCTTCTGACCCCTCAGTGTTACTGCAGTGGTGCTAGAAGCTTGTGGCTCCAGAAATAGCAGCAATAACACCTGCAATTGTGTCACCACCCTGCCTACCGAACCAGAAACTCAGATGGTGAGGGGCAGCTGTGTTCTGAGAAGCCTTGAAGGAGATTGGTGCCCACTGAGTGTGAACACCACAGCTCTCTGTGTATATTCACTAGATGAGGTGGGAACATCTCGCTTTATGCAGCAAGGTAAATGGGGTAACAGATTTTCTGTGCTGAGAGAGTTAGTCGGTAAGGCTCTTTATTTAATTTTTAGGAAGGCAAAGACTTTTTCAGCATGGGGTTTGAACCTAGGACCACAACCATGCCAAGCAGGTGTTAACGCTGAGCTACACCCCAGGCATCTATTTTATTGTGGGGCAGGGTCTAAGTTGCCCAGGCAGGTCTCAATCTTGTGATCCTCCTACATCTACCTAAGTAGCTGGGATGACAGATGTGTGCCACTGTACCCCAGAAGAAAAATAAGGCTCTTCAGTGCAAATAAACACCATGCTCGGGGCTGGGGATTTAGTTCAGCGGCATAAGCGCCTGCCTTGCAAGCACACAGTCATGAGTTCAGTCCCCAGTACCAAAACAAACAAACAACAAACAAAAAAAGCCATGCTAAATAGGCCTGTATTACGTTTTCTTTCAGAGGCACAAAGATACATCCAGAATGCTAAGTGAGAAAACTTACATTTTCATGCCCATAATGATCAGAAAGAATCACTTGCCCAAGGAGAACTATTTATATTTTAAAGTCAGGCTTTAGTTCTTGAAAAACAGGAAACCACATATCAACAGAGCCAACACAGCGTACCATAGCAGAAAAGGCACCAGGCTTTGAGTCAGAGCCGGCACTTCAACTCAATTTCCGGATTTTAAAATGGAAAATGAGCTCCGACTTCAGAATTGTGATTAGGCTCAAGGGTGCCATGAGAAAGCCCCTGGAGACCTAGATGTTCTCGGGGGCCCAGCCTCCCCTGACCGCAGTGTCACCACTATGTAATGCTCACGGCACAGCCTGGCACAGGGGAGGTGCTCAGGCATAAACAGGAGATATTTTTCTCATGAAGTGATTGCTTCCTTAGGGCTCTCCTTCTACAAGAATCTCAGTGTTCCAACAGGGAAAAGTCACTAAGAAATCCTTAGTCATGTTTAAAATGGGCCAGGTAACTTAAGAAAGTCAGCTGATTCTCTTCCTGAGAATACTCCCACAGGAGTCCCACCCTAAGGCCTCAGGCCTAAGCCGGAAGCTCTCAATCTGCACACACAGCTGATAGGTGATAAAAACCTGGCGCCCTACACGAGCCACGAGCCACCAGCCACCAGCCACAAGCCACCAGACATGCATTTCATGTTTCACACCAACTTCCGCCTGTGGCACAAAGCTCACAAATGGATTACAGGGCTTATAGACTCTATTTTATTTTTAAATGTAATTTATTTTAATAGGATCTGAGATTCAAGTCCACAATACTCACTAAGCTCCTGCTAGATGAGAGACTACTAGAAAGCCACTCCCAATTAAATATCCTTTGGGAGGAGAAACCACTGTTGACTTCTTAATTTAATGAGCACAATATAATTTGTTTACACAACTTTGTGCACATAACGATAAATGCAGTTCCTTAATTAGCACTCTCTACTGCACTTTCTCAACATCTAAAACATTAGGTAACGGTCTATAGCCTTGAAATGGGGAACTCTGGGCTTTTAGCTTATACAAACACACTAAAGACTGCTACCAGGGCAGGGTGTCAGGAGTGAAGAAGAGAAAAGCCCAACCTTGCTGCCACCTTCAAGTCATCTTTAAGGTATAGGGTCCTCCATGCCTGTCTCATAACCTGCCAAACATTTGCACAGAAATTCCCTTTACCTTCTAAGAACTACAAGCATATGTCCATCTCAAGACCTAAGATTTAATCAACTAAGGAATTATGAAAATTTACTTGAAAGCACAAATTACAGAGCTGAGCATGAAACTTTCTACTTATTTTTTTTAAAAAAAATTGAAAAGATTTTCTCTTCTGTTTTTTTTTCACTCATCTTTTCAATTCTCCCACAGTGACTTTAAACAACTCTGGCAGAAGTAATTTGAACGAGTGTTTGATAATGATGGAACACCCAGCCTCCCATGGTGGTGGACACCAGCAATTCCAGCACTTGGGAGGCTGAGGCATGAGGTTAACCCTCAAGTTTCAAGGCCAGCCTGGGCTACACAGTGAGCTCGAGCTGAGCCTGCACTGCAGAGGGAGACCCTGTCTCCAAACAATGCTCTTCCTAGGTCTCTTAATGGACCAGTCTCATCCATATTTAATCCCAAACCCAATTAAACAAATATCGTAGTCAATTAAAAAAGTGACTGCTGCTAGCTCAACCAGTTCCTACAAAATTCAGTTAAACCAGATAAGAACTAGGACAGCTTGACAGGCCCTGATTACCCATAGTGGCAGTGACTTCTGGTGGCAAAACACGCATGCATATTCAGCATACTGCAGAAGTGAGCAGCACTGGAAATCTGGACTTTATCTGCCATCTATTCTGCCTCTGAGTGACCTTTCTATTCTAATTGGGCACGTTGTCAGAATCACATTTTTGCATCAAAATCATATTTTTGCAAAGTTGAGAGTTAAGCAGACGGCCTGCCATAACCCCTGCAGAAACCCAATCATCACACCAAGACACATCAACTTTAACATGTAAGAGCTGATTTTCTTCCTGCAAGTAGAGAGCAAAGCATTCACAGCACACTTGGAGGCCTCGTCCCAGGCTTATTGTCCCTGAGAACTGCATCTGAAAAATGAATATAGTCCCCAATATCTAAGCATATTTTCAACCCCCCTCAGGTCTTCCTTACTTCAAAGTGACCAAATCTGTCCCACAGACCTTACATGATGATTCTTTCGCTTCCTAAAAACAGCTGAATCCAAATGAGTTCTCCTAGTTTTAACCCCTCACGGCCCCTCCCGCGTTCTCTCCTAACCCGAGTCACCGACTGCGTCCTCCCAACCCGCCGCCGCGTTTAGGGCGGAACACAGCGCTCTCCGGCACCGGCGGGACCCAGCAGCTCGACGCCAGCGCCAGAACCGTCCAGAACCGGGGCTCCCCGCAGCATCGTCGGCGCGGCCTCCTCGGTCGGAGAAGCCGAGGAACTGCGGACGACGAGGAAGTCGGCGGGCAGGGCCCGGGCGGGGGGCGCGCCGGGCGGGGGGGCGCTGGGGGGGGGCGCCCCCGGCCTGCACCCGCGCCCCGCGTGACCTTGCTGGGCCCGCCCGTCCCGGAGGGGGCGCGCCGGGCCAGGCCGGGGTCCCGGGTCCGCTGAACGCGGGGGGAGGCGCCTGGGGACCCCGCGACCCCGGGGACCCCGCCGCGCCAGGCCCCGGCCCCTTCGCCCGTGCCCGCCCAGGGTCGGCGCCGCCAGGCGGAGGGGCAGGGCACCCCTCTTCCACCCTCCAGAAACTTCTGGGAGCCCCGTGACGCGGCCGGGACCGAGGACGCGGCGGGCAGGGGCCGCTCGGCCTGGGTCGGGGGGCGGCGTCCTCACCTTCAGCCGCGCTCGTCGACCGGCCGCACGCACTGGCACCGGCCCTGCCGGGCGACTCCGTCCTTCGGCAGCTCCGAGCGGCGGCGGCAGCGACAGCGGCTCCGTCAGGAGCGCAGCGAGCCGAGTGCGCAGGACCGCGCCGCCGGGCTCAGCGCCGGACGCCCCGGGACGCCCGCCCCGCCCCGCCGCGGAGGACACGCCCATAAGACCAGAAGACCACGCCCGCTATGGAGGTCACGCCCATAAGCCCCAAAGAGCACGCCCGCTACGGAGGTCACGCCCATAGGTCACGCCTCGTCGCGGAGGACACGCCCCGGGACGATCTCCCCCCGCTAGTCCCTGTGACCACGCCCCTCTGCGGAGCAAGCGGCTCGGGACGCCCGCCCCTCCCACCTCAGGCCCCGCCCCGCCCAGGAGGAAGAGCCCCGCCCGCCCAGGCAAGGCAGGCCACGCCCCTCGTGGGGGCTGCGTGGGGACCCCGGGGTGACCCAGCTGCCGGCGTTTAGGGGCGAGCGCCCTGGGGTGCCGGCTCGGGTGCGGCCCTGCCTGTGCGGTGCCCTCCACCCCGCTCGACGCCGCGCAAGCAGCTGGGCACCGACATAGATCCTGCTTCGCGGGGAGGCGGGGGCCTGCACGCCCTTCATCCCCGCCCACTGCGCCCTGCGCTGCCGGGGGGTAGAGGGGCGGGGCCCGCCGCAGACGCTGACCTCTCTGCTGCGGCGCTTTGGTTCTGACCCAAGTGCGTGACAGTTAGTCCAAGCAGACTTGGAGCTCCCTGCGACCCTCCTGCTTCAGCTTCCCGGGTGCATCACCATGCCCAGCTGATGGCGTCTTGAGAGGAAAACGTTGGTGTGGTCCCCGTGCGAAGCAAACAGGAGTCACCTGGGTGACAGACACCAAATAGGTGTCTGTGAAGTTTGTACACTTTTCTGGGATCTACACTAGTAACAACAAATATCTCTGTTGCGCCAAGATGCCACAGTCCGCCTCAGTGCACTTCCAACTGTAGTCCGTGTAGAAAATGAGCTGGAGGGAAGCGACAGATAGTGACATGTGCCTGTCCTACAGTGTCCTGGACTCCCGAAGTTCTGCCTGCCGCTGAGAGGCTGAGGCAGGACCATTGCTGGGCGCAGGAGTTTAAGGCCAGCCTGGGCGACTCTTCGTCCCATTTCTTTGCTTTTCTTTTTGTTTTGGTGCCAGGGATTGAACTCACAACCTCGAGTTTGCCAAGTAGGCACTTATGCCGCTGGGCTAAACCCCCAACCCCTCATCTCATTTCTTAAGAAAGAAAATGACTCTGAGCCGGCCGTGGTGGCTCATGCCTGTAATCCCAGCACTCGGGAGGCTGAGGCAGAAGGATCGTTGTGAGTTCGAGACCAGCCTGGGCTACAAAGTGAGCTCAAGGCCAGCCCGAACTGCATAGCGAGACCCTGTCTCAAAAAGACAAAAAAAAAGGAAAAGGAAAAGAAAATGACTCTGAACATTTGAAATTTTATAATATTTAATATTATTTTTCTGCCTTTAGAGCTGAGGGGTCTAATTTTGCAAAATTTTGTGGAGTTTGGTTCAGAAAGTAGTTATAGGGTGTGGGGGAGGGGCTGGGGATTAAAACCAGAGCCTTTTCGCTGAGCTATATACCCACCCTTTTTAATGTGGTATTTTGAGACAGGGTCTAAATTGCTAAAATGCCTAGGCTGGGCTCCAACTTTAGGTCCTCCTGCCTTAGCCTCCCAGACCTAAGATTACAGGTATTACAAGTGTGTGCCACTGTGCCTGGTTTATAGAACTATTCTTTATTTATTTTGTTTTGTTTCATCTGAGACGGCCTCTCTGAATAGTCCCGGCGAGACTAGAATTTGTGGCAATCCTCCTGCCTCAGCCTCTCAAGCACTGGGCTTACAAGTGTGGGCCACTATGCCCAGCTGAGGGGTGACACATTATTTAAAACTGCTTAAATCAAAATTAGTTTTGCTTGCCAGGCATGCAAGCAAGCATTCCAGAGACTGAGGCAGGAGGACCCCTGTGAGTTAGAGGCCACATAGTTAGCTCCTGTCTCAAAGAAACAAAACAAAACAAAACAAAAGTTTTGCCATCACAAATGAAAAGCCAGGGCTCAGAAGAGGTGGTCAGCCTAAGCGAGTAGGGAGAAGCAGCCAGGCTTGGGCCAGTCCCCAGCTCCAGGTAGAGGCAGGAGAGTCACTCCGGGGAGGGGTTCACTTTTGCTTTCTTTATTATTTTCTCCACTTTAATTTTCATTGTTATTAGCTATATTTGCAGGGCCTGCTCTGGTACCTGCGTGTCACGCATGTTCATTCTTTGTCCACCCCCACATCTCTTGCACGAAATATCTATGTCCCTGTCTCCTATTGTCTGTCTTTTATTTTGCCCTTTGGTTTGCTTTGTTTGGGTTTTTGGTTTTTTGGGGGGTTCAGGGGGGTATCAGAGGTTGAACTCATGACCTCGTGCTTGCCAGGCAGGCACTTTGCCCTGAGCTAAATTCCTTGCCCCGGTTTGTTTGTTTTTAAAAGTAACCTTTTGGGCCAGGGGTTTAGCTCAGTGGCAGAAGTGCCTGCCTGGCAAGCGTGAGGTCGTGAGTTTGAACCCCGGCACCAAATAAATAAGTAAATAAATAAAAGTAGCCTTTCTCCCTCTTCTCCAGGCCACATTTTATAAATGGTGAATAAGCATATTTCATAAATGGTTATTTATTTATTTGGTACTGGGAATGGAACTCGGGATCTTGCACTTTCCAGACAGGTGTGCTTATACTTCTGAGCTATATCCCCAGCCCCTGCATGGTTATTTTAAATTTGAAAGAAATTGTAAACGGGGTGTGTAAATCCCAGCACTCAGGAGGCTGAGGCAGGAGGATCACTGCAAGTTAGAGACCAGCCTGGGCTACAAAGTGAACCCAAGGCCAGCCTGAACTGCATAGTGAGACCCTGTCTCAAAAAGACAAGAAAGAAAGAAAGAAAGAAAGAAAGAAAGAAAGAAAGAAAGAAAGAAAGAGAAAGAGAGCGTTACTCAGTGAGCTACCCCCTTTCCTAATTTTTAAAATGTATGACCTAAAGGAAAGAGGAAATTGTGCAGTGGAACTGCAGCAATTTCACCTCTTTAGCAACATTCCTGCCCACCGTTCACTATAGAATTCTCCAAAGGCATTTTTAGCACCTTCTTAATCTTTTTTATTGCCAGGGATGGAACTCACAGCCTTTCACTTGCCAGGCAGGAGCTTGTGCTGC